>OZ017767.1:3531146-3552364 GCA_963969345.1 Turbatrix aceti | reverse complement strand
GATGCCGTTGGACTGCTTCTTTGGAGATTTCCCCATTTTGCAGTGTCCATTGGCGCTGCCACGAATCAGCTGATAGTCGTAATAAATTTTCTTCGGCATTGCTACCGGGGCTCCCGGCTAGCTCGCGCTTCCTCGTAGATCCCGGACACTTCGTAGTAGACAATAGTTTATCCGTAGAATCTCTCGTACAACAACCGTGAACAATTATACGTAAACGATGACTCGATGACGACGACCGCTGCGTGTCCCCAACCGGGACGAGCGCGTGCCACGCGCGACCTGCCTGCTGCTACGCCCGCCGACCAGAATGATGACTTCGCGTCATCGGTCGCTGCCGATCTGCTTGTCTTGCCGGCGCACGCTTCCCTCGTGGCCGCACACGTTCTCTGCCTCGCGCTCGTGGCTCGCTCACCAGTCCCTGGGAGAATGGTCAACCAGTCCCGGTACCACTCCTTCCCCCAGCTGACCGTCGTCGCTGGATCCAACCGGATCCTGCGTCACGCGTCAGCTCAACTGAGCCGACCGGGACTGCGCCTGTAGTCGTCTTCGTCGCCTTTGACTTCCTTCGGTTCCTCAAACTTCACTCAACTGAGTGGCTTTCATCCTGCTTGACCGCATGCTCAGCCACCTTCTTTCGGTGCCACCAGCAGTCAACCGCCATCCACAAAGGCCCCTTCTGGCTCGCTGGCCGAAGCTCTGCACTTCCATGAATGCGTTCTTCGTCTTTTGATGACTGCTGCGTAGCCAACTGGCCACCCATGTTGCCAGCCCGCATGCGATGCCGTCCACGTAAGGCCCTGGTGATAGTCACGTGACGGCGTGCCTTTCTCATTCTCTTGTTGCTTGCGTGCCCCTGTTGTCTCTGCTCGACAGGCCATCGACGTACAGCAGGCCCCGCACGTTGCCTGCCGTTCATAAACTTCCTTGACGCGAACCCGGCCTCCTCAGATGAGGGTATCCCCTGCCAATTCTCTGCATCCTGTGTCGCTGCCGTGCTGCCACCTGCCATTCTTGCAGTCCGCTTGCTTCCCGTATTGATCTCCCTGACCGGCGGCTTCTCTGGATATCCACAGCGGTGGCATGCCCGAAATTCTTCCATGACGTTTCTGCGTTCCGCTGCCTCTCTTTGCAGCACCTCACGCCAGTACAGTCTTGACGCCACTGCTCGCACTCGGATTCCTTGCAGCTCAACTGAACTGTAACTGATGATGCAAGCCTGGACCGCCGTCGGCACTTCTCAAAGTCCGTCCATGCCTGACTGAATCACATCACAACTGCGACGTACTTGGCGCTTGCTGCTTCCATTCCACCAGCCAACTGGCCTGGTTTCTTCGTCGCCGCAAAATCAAAACATGGCGCGTTGCCTCAGCCATTCTTGATTGATTCTGGTCGCAGGCCAAGCCAACTGGCGTGACCTCGGGAGAGCGTCGTTGTCGTTGATCCTCGTTTCTTCTCTCCGCTGCGTGTTGCCGTAGTGCGTGTGCCGCGTCGCCGCCATCGATCGATCGTAGTCGTAGTCTCTTCTTCCGCGTAGTTGGAATCAGCACTCTCGTCACCATTTGCTACCGGGGCTCCCGGCTAGCTCGCGCTTCCTCGTAGATCCCGGACACTTCGTAGTAGACAATAGTTTATCCGTAGAATCTCTCGTACAACAACCGTGAACAATTATACGTAAACGATGACTCGATGACGACGACCGCTGCGTGTCCCCAACCGGGACGAGCGCGTGCCACGCGCGACCTGCCTGCTGCTACGCCCGCCGACCAGAATGATGACTTCGCGTCATCGGTCGCTGCCGATCTGCTTGTCTTGCCGGCGCACGCTTCCCTCGTGGCCGCACACGTTCTCTGCCTCGCGCTCGTGGCTCGCTCACCAGTCCCTGGGAGAATGGTCAACCAGTCCCGGTACCAGGCATCAATAATTAATCTTGCGTTCTTGAATTGCCTTGACGACTGCATTAAAATCATGGACTTGGTACTCAGGATACATCATTCATTTTGATGATGATTCTTCCACGATGATCACCTACGATCATTATTATTCTGATTGACCAGCTACTTTGGCGCATTTTCTTTTGCTTTTGCTGATGTTGCTAGCTGGCTAAGATGAACTTCTTGCAGTTACTTCTGCCGCATTTTCGGCTTCTGCTGGTTTCATAACATTTTCTGGTTCTTTCTTGTCAGATTGAGTTGTCTTTGATATTTCTGGATCATTCATTTTTGCTTGATGAGTCGTTGTTTGCATTCATGATGCATTTCGACGACCATAACAATAATAATAAAAACACAAAAAAACGTGTTGAGGTGCTGTTTTGGCAGCTGCTTCAACCAATGAACACAACATTAACCTAGTCACCATCCTACGTGCATGGGGGCAGGTCCAGCTTCCCTAGAGGTGAGAAACTGGACAGCAGTGGCGATCGGCAGAAAATATGGGAGTTTTTAAACTCCGATCGAATATGACCCCTAATCAAAAAATGTATACGGGTATTTGTGAATTTAAATCTGAATTTTGATATTGATATTAATTTTTATGTGCCATTTTGTACCCGTATGTGGTGTTTTTTTGTTTTGTTTTTGAACGCAGATAATTACAAAAATGTATAACGCGGTTACGAAAAATTGCGAATTTTGTTGCATTAATTTTGCCCTTCTCTTCACTTCCCCCACATTCCGTAAACCGACCTGCCAAGGGCTTCGTAGGCTCTATCGATCGCCTCCCTTGGTACGCAAGATGTCTTCTTTGGTAGTTAGGAGGTGGGTGACAGGCTGCGGGGAAGTCCGAGGAGGTGAAAGTGACCGTAGACGCCCGATAGCTACGATGTGTCACTTGGAGCGATTTTGCCTGACGTCATCGGGGCTGCCGAGGCTCCCGTATTGTTGGCAAAAGTGCCATCAAGCGTTGACGAAGGTCTCGTCAATATTGTTCGCAGTGCTTGAGGGCTCGAAGCTGGGAGACAGCATTCGTCTGGGACGCCGTAGACAGGCCAAGAGTGGCGCTTATGTCAAGGGGTGTTCAGGCAGGACTTTTTTTCATCTTCTCGTGCAGGGCTTTACAGGCCGTATTGATCTCGTGGCCAGTGAGGATATTGCCAGTGGGCTCGGTGAGGTAGACTTGGATGACGGTAATGAGTGTGATATCGACATAATGTGTCTGTGAATCTTGTTCGACGTAGAAGTCATTTTCGAACCCGGAATTGAAAATATCGGGGCTTTGAGAATTGAATGGCTTTGCGTGCGGCAAAAGTCATAAAAACATCCGGTTTCGGTAGTTAGTGGATGACCTGCTTGATCCAGAAGGATGTCGGTGCTGATGATGCCCTCGTGATCGTTTTTGACCATGATGTAGTAACCAATCCATACGTGCTGTCAATTTTCTGGTAGTCGAGGTCCTCAGTGGCATGGCGAACGCAGGATTGCTGATTTTGTCATTGGCGAAGATCTTGCTTCTGAGGCGGCGACAAATTAGCCGAAATCTCTTTTTCAACCTGAAGAATAAAAAGATTACGCTGATTTACGAAAATTTGTTAAATTTATTTTTTGTTATTTCCCGAAATTAAAAAAAACATATTTTTCATTTTCTTCCCAAAACCAACCTTCAAATTGCCATAATAGGCCTGGTCATCGGCAATTGGGGTTTTACCAGCTTCCGCTGCACTAATAGCGGAGATCGTCCTTCTTTGCGCAGCCGAAGGTCATACATCTCTGGTGCGTAAATGAGCCATTCCTTGAGGGTGAAGCGAACTATGGGACAACTTATGAGTTCCATTTCGAGTTCCAGACTACCTTGTTGTCTTTTCGCAATTTTTTCTCCTCATCAGCAGTTCAGGCAGACGGTTGTTGCGTTGCAAATCTGCGAATCAGTTGGATTATAAAAAGTTCTTCGGGGCGCGACGATAGCAAATCATGGACTTCACCGGCTGAAAAAAAAATTTATAAAATTTTAAAAATGTTTTTTTATATTTTTTTGTGTTTAACGGCTTCACAAAACCAAAAATTGTCAACGTAGGAAACTTTCCAAGCAAGCAAAAACTATTTTTGAAAATAAAAAAACTCACTGTGTAAAATGGAATTTTCATTCTGATCATCGGGTGAAATCCCGGAATCGCGACGAGCTTGAGGAAGAAAGTCAGGTCCAAAATTTTGGTGATTGAACCAGTACTCGAAAAGCTGGACGGCGTGGAGTGTGGCGTAAGTGATGACAACTTTGTGCTCCGGTTGCCTAGAATTCGGATGACTTGCTTCTGGAAGTCGAAGAAGAAGTTGGTGGTGCAGGTGCGCAAGCCTGAGTTCATTGTGATCTGAAAAAAAAACAAAAGTCAGAATTATTCACCAGGATTTTATAAAAACTTGCTTTTGAAAAAATTCAATACTTGAAACTGGATCATTTCATCGTGCCACAAATTGGCTCATTCTCTGGCTACAGGTTTGGGATGGCAGAGCATTTTGTATCGGCTGCCAGGATTTTCCTCGAAGTATACAAAGACGATCCTCGTTCAAGTGACATTCGCTTGAGGGATTCCAGCCTGCCATTCTTGTCAGGGCCACCGAGATGAGCAGAAGGCAAACGGTTTAGACGGCCACGGATTCCGTTGACAGCGATGATGATTTTGTGGTCATGGCTTCTATGTTGTCACTGCAGTTGATGGCGACGACTTAAATGGAGAGGCAAAGTGAAATACGGAATTGCGAACCGGAATCTTTTCCACGTCCATGCTGCGGCATGTTTCAGTAGTGATCATCGGGTAAAATCCACGACAGGCTTAGGAACGATCGATTCCAGGTGCTGCTGGGAAAGCGAGTCATCGGATGGATGTAAGCGACGAGAGTGGGGAATTCCACTTCAGTTCGATCCAAGCTTACTCCGAGAAGTGGTGACTGAACCATTGCTTCGAGAATTGGACGGCTTTGAGCGGTGCAGAAGTGACGATGCTTCTGAACTCCGGTTGCGAAGACTTTAGATGGCTTCAGGAGGTCCGATGGTGCGGGTGAGCATCGTGTTCGACTGGGATGGCATGGCGTAGATGTGATCTGAAAGAAAAAAAGTAAGATTGATCGAAAAATTTTATAACAACTTACTCATCAAAAAAAGTCAGACTTGATCCTTGATCACCTCATCGAGAAATTCGGTTCGGCAATTTGGCGCATTCCTTGGCGACAGTTGTTCAAGATGAACGTTGGCGGTGTCCTCGGAGTGAACGATGCCGATTGACAATGATGATGGTCTTCGCGTCGTAAGTGATATTCCTGACAAATGACAACGACTTCTTGCAAAGCTCGAATTCTTGACCGAGCGGACGAACGAATCAGCAGAAGGCAATCGATTCGGGCGATCGCGGATGCCGTAGACAGTAATGACGAACAGGTTCTTGGCCAGCGTCCAGGGAGCATTGATGACGATGCCCAACAGGAAGGCAAGGTGAAACACGACGATTGGATCCGGAAGCCTTTCCACGTCCACGGTGAGTCCAGAATTCTGACTCTAGAATTGAATTGGTTAAATCCTCATAATTCATAAAATCGTTCACAGATTTTTTTGTAAAGCGTAAAGATTTTGTGTTGTAAAATAAGCTTTATAAAATGCTTTTTTATTCAAAAACCACTGTCATGAAAAAAAGTTAGGCAAAAAATAATAATAATTTAAAAAATTATAAAAATGAGATTCAACGATAATAAAAAAAATTATGTCGGAAATTAAATTTAAAAAAAAAACAACAAAAAAACTATACTACTTCAACAAATTAATTAACCCCTTAAAATTGTTAAAACTTACTTTGTCAAAGTAAATTGCGTTAACGTCTCCAAGATGCGCTTGAAGACGAAGACGAGTCACTGGAGCTGCTGCTGGAGCTGGAGTAACGGGCCCTCGGAGGGGTGAGCCTGTGGCCATCCTTGTCGCAGGGCTCTCCTCGCCGGGTGACGTAGCCTCCGCCCCGCGTTGGGTACGTCTGACGCACCTCTGTGTTGCCACTGCGGTGTACGACTTCGAGGACTTTCGGTACCGGGATGGCGGGTCGCAGGTAGGGTAGCGGCAAGACCGGGGCGGGAGACGGTGACGCGGGCGACGGAGCGGGTGATGGCGAGGCTGGGGTGGTAGACGGCAGGCCGAGAGATGGCGACGCGGGTGCGGGAGACGGCGACGCGGGTGCGGTAGACGGCAGGCCGAGAGATGGCGACGCGGGTGCGGGAGACGGCGACGCGGGTGCGGTAGACGGCGATGCGGGTGCGGGAGACGGCGATGCGGGTGTGGTAGACGGCGACGCGGGTGCGGTAGACGGCAGGCCGAGAGATGGCGACGCGGGTGCGGTAGACGGCAGGCCGAGAGACGGCGACGCGGGTGCGGGAGACGGCGATGCAGGTGCGGAAGACGGCGATACGGGTCCGGGAGACGGCGATGCAGGTGCGGAAGACGGCGATGCAGGTCCGGGAGACGGCGATGCGGGTCCGGGAGACGGCGACGCGGGTGCGGTAGACGGCGATGCGGGTGCGGAAGACGGCGATGCGGGTGCGGAAGACGACGATGCGGGTCCGGGAGACGGCGAAGAAAAGCCACGCGATCCGAGTCCGAGAATTGGCGATGCGGAAGCCGGCGACGGGGACGTCGGAGAGGAAAACAGCGCTCCCGACGATTTCGAGAATGACCGGCATTCGGGTGACGACACGCGAGGGTGCTCTGGGGTCGATGCCGACGGCGACGGTGCCGAGTGTTGCGCGAACGACTGCGGAGGCGAGTTCACGGGTGACTGGGTGGCAGGGGTTGCCCTCCAGTCGATGGCCAGACGCGCCGGACGACGGAAGACGTGGGCATCCTCCCTGACGCACCGCCGCTTCGCCGTTGGCTCGCCCGCTGAAGGGTCGTCGGTGCGGGAGCGCTTGAGGGCCATGCACCTGACCACTTCGACGGGGACCATGACGGCATCCACGTTGTCGACGTCGATGGGACTTGCCGGACGACTTGATTCGCCGGCAGCTGCGTCGACGATTGAGTTGGCCGCTGCGCCGGCCAGGGGGGTGGAAGCAGTGTCGACGACAGCATTTGAAGCCGCGTCGACAGGAGTGATGGTCGCTGCCACGACCTGGTTGAGGCCCCACGCCACAAAAGCATACCTGACGATTTCGTCAAGCGTGGCTCTTGTGACGGGGACGATGATGGGGGCCGCGACGCCACCGACGACGGATCCCGAGAAGGGATCATGGATGGCAGGATGGTCGTAGACGTCGTCGGTGGCGTTGTGAACACAGAGCGTGTTCACGTCGCGGCGCATGGAGTTGTCAGCATCGCTGCTGACACCATCCATGGCGCCCTCGGACGGGGAGACCATCTCGGCATCCGATTCGAACAGAGAGAGCTGTTCGAGCCGTCGCCGGACGGTCTCAACCCTTGCTTCATCCTCCGTCAAGAGTTGAAGACGGGAGAGAAGCCATCGGATGTCGCCGACGGCCTCGTCTTCTTCTGAAAGCAATTCAATTCGTTAAATTTACTGTAAACGAAGGTTCTTACCTCTGTCGGGAGGGAGGGCGACTTCGTGCGCTTGGGGTCCGTAGACCAGGTGAGCGGTGTCGTATTCCATGATATCAGACAAAGTGTTTGCGATTTTTTTCTTGTCAGTTTGTTTTTTTTTCGTTTTAAGAATCGTTTTCTTCTTGGTTTTGCACAAATGGGATCTGTCTGCTTTATTCTTGCCTGCTTTGCACTTTCGAAGAGAAAGACGCGCCGTGGCGTTCGCGCGCAGTGAACTTTTTTTCCTTCCTTTTTTCGATCGTTTTCTTCTCTTTTTTTTCTTGCAGTTGGCAAGGCGGAATCAAACCACTGTAAAAACGTTCGATACACGTGCTGAAAACTGTGCCATTTGTTGTCCTAGAAAATGCCTTTTTTATTGCATTTAAAAAAAATCCTAAAAAAACATCAAAAATGTGTTTTTTCTCATTTTTACATGTTTTTTATGTGTGTGCGCGCAGTTCTCCCGCACAATCAATTACTGCTTTTCTTGTCACTGCGCTGCTGCTGCCGCTCCAACCAAGCCTTTTTTGGCCATTGTTGTTATCCAGGATTTTTGAATTCACCTTTTTTCCAGTTCTGACAACAAAGTTACAGTATTTTATAAGTCACAGTAATGTTTCCTACGTTTTGCTCTATTTTTGTTCCACCAGAATTCTTCGTTTTTATTGCGCCTTTTTTTTTGTTTTTTGCTTTTCTATTCATCGATCGCGGTCCTTGGCTCAGCCTTTTTCGGCAATTGCACAATTTGAAGCCTGTGGCTGTCTTGGCGAGGAAGATTTTTGGTGAAAACAAAAAAAATCCTCATGAATCGTTTTTTTATCGCCGGATTTTTTTTTATTTTGGTTGATTTTTTTGTGCCCTGTGCAGGTAGATATTGTCTTGGCAAAGGTGCAGTTTTCTTATCATTTGATTCTGGCCATCGTGGTGGTTGATGGGGCGTTTCCCGTCTTTTACTCACGATTTTTAAATTTTCTTTCCATAGTGCACCTTTTTTTGGCATGATTGCAAGAATTTTTTTTTCCAATTTGATTTGGCTCGGCCAGGGCGCAGAAGTTTGTGATAAAGATGCTTTTGCTTTTCTTTGCGGTTTGTTATGTTTTTGTGGTTCACTGCGATATTATTTGCCCACACTTTTTTCATCTTTGTTATCAACTTTTTTTTCATTTCTCGTTTTTCTTTGCATTTTTTCCTGATACCCATTTGTTTGTTTCAAAAAAAATGACATTTTTCCTTCTTCCTATGTGAACCGCAGTTTCCTACCTCGTTGTCGACGCCGATCATGTCCGATTTCCTGGGCGGAATTTTGTGCCGCGTTTCACTGCAAGCCTACTTACAAATTTTGTTGTTTTTTTGCATGCACCAAATTTTTTGTGTTTTTTCTGCTTTGAACGCGACGCGATATTCCTGATAAAATCTTTTTTTCCGAGTTTACCGTTATTATAAAGTGTTTCTGCTTTTAGGGCACTGCCATCGTCACGAGTAAACGAGTCGAGAAGAAATTTCTGCTGGATACCTTCTATTTACTACTTTTTTATTTCTGATTTATTTTTTCGTTTTTATTACAGAATAAACCGATTTTCATGATGCTGTGCTGATGTGAATCATGGGATTGTCGGGTTGAACGTCTTCTGCTTTCAGAGTTTCTTTTGACCAGTGATGAACAGCTTCTGTGTTGCAATCGATGGAAGCCGCGTCGACAGGTGAGATGGTCGCTGCCTCGACCTGGTTGAGGTCCTACGCTGCACAATCACCTGATTTCGTCGATGGTGGCTCTGGGGACGACGATCAACGCCACCGTCGACGAATCCCCAGCAGGGATCCTGATTGGCAGGGTGGTCGTAGACGGCATCGACGGCGTTGTTAACACAGAGTGTGTTCACGTCGCGGGGCATGGAGCTGCCAGCATCGCTGCCGACACCATTTATGGCGTCCTCGGACTGTGAGACCGGCTCGGCATCCGATTCGAACAGCGAGATCTGTTCGAGCCGTCACCGGGCGGTTTCAACCCTTGCTTGATCCTCGGACAAAAGTTGAAGACTGGAGAAAAACCATCGGATGTCGCCGACGGCCTCGTCTTTTTCTGAAAGCAGATTTTTCGGTTCAATTATCTGTAAACGAAGTTTCTTACCTCAGGCGGGAGAAAATGCGACTTGGTGAGCCTGGGATCCGTGGACCCAAAGCGCGTTGTCCAGTTTCACAGTTGAAAAATAAAGGCATTGCTTTTACAATTTTATTTCCATTTTTTTAAGAATCGTTTTCTTCCGAGAACACTGGTTTCAACACGAAAAGTGAATTTCTTTTGAGAACCGATTGTATTCTTCGAACGACCGAGCAAAAAAAATCCAAAATCTCACCAGAACGGCGGATACATATGCCAAAAGTTGTGCCACTTGTTGTTTATGAAAGTGTCTATTTTTTAAATTTTAAATTTAAAAATTGTTTACGTGTTTTTTTTTCAAAACATCGGTGAAAATTTCAAGTCATCCGTTTTGCCTTTGACGGCGCAACGAGTGTCAAATTTGTTTTCATTGGTTTGTTGCAATGATTCCAATTGTGATTATGTCGACACCGGTCACACTGTCTGTACCTGATGCGATTATTGCAAACTCAATTTGACAAATGCTAGTTTTTTTACTGCTTGCTTTTACAATTCACACTTCATAGTTTGTTCATAGCGCGGTAGTCACCACAATGGACTTGACCGGACTCGACATGTTAGCTGACCTATTGTATGGCACATTGTCTCCGTTTCAGCGCTCGGTACAGAAAACAATAGAAGCGGTTTCGTACGGCTTGCAAGCGGTGAACACTGTGTTTTCGATGTTGATTGTGATTTTTATCCTGAAAAGCGCCGTAGACAACAAGTACAGCACGAGATCGCCATTTTTTGTTCTCTTTTTCGTCGGTAATTTCGTCTATCTCGTTCACACTCTTTTGGAGATATTCGTAGTTCAATTTGAGTTCAATGCTTTCCTCCAGGTGCAAACCTTCGTATCCTGGCACTTTCCTATTTTTCTGGGTGCCTGGAACATGGTTTTGGCGTTCAACAGATTCACAGGTGATACCGGATTTTGACAAAAAAATTTGACACAAAAATTGCAGCCATAATTTTCTGGCGTTATTCGAGCTCTCTATGGACAAAAAAAACCACGTCATTGACGGTGCTAATTTTATTGTTTTACCCGTTGTTGCTCAACCTTCCCATAATTCGTTCCTGGAAGTGCCAATGGTTTCTCACCGCCTGTCTTCACTTTGATGCAAATAATTACTATAACAGAACATGGCTGATCTCCAACTTTGTGCTGACTCTGATAGCAGCTGGATTCTGTTCTGCCGCCGCACTCAGCAGTCGTATTCGCAAGAACAAAAGAGAAGTATCCGTAAACGTTCGAGCGGCAGAAAATAGTCTCCTCATCCAAACCATTCTCCTGACATCTGTCTTTGCGTTCATGTTGCTGTTCCAGTTCCTATCGTACTTTGTGCAAGCCAAAAATATTCCAGGAGGACTTTTTGGCAAAATGCTTTTGATGAGCTTCGTCGATTTGTGCCAAGCGTGCTACATTGCCATGCTCTACCTGCCTTTTGTTGTATCCAAAATATGGCGACGCCAACTTTTCCAATTTTATGGACTGTCAAAGTTTATGACGAAGACTGTTAAAAGTCATTCTGCCAAGATTACGACTGCTACCTAGTTGTTATTTATTTTTACGAACTATCGTAATCTTGTTTGTGCGTAATCTGATAAGTCGGCAGCTGTGTAAATAAATAAAAGTGTTGTGATAAAAGTTGTTGAAGTGTGTCGTAATTATAACAAACCAGTGTCAAACATTAAAAATACATAATAATTTTTTTACATACATACATACATTTTTACAACTCCGGTTTCATCACGAAAGCCCATATCTAGTTGCGCATTTTTTGAACGATCGTCAAACTGCAAATGATTTCATCGTGATGATAGAAAAACGCAAAGTTCCGGTTTATTTCACGTTCATTCATCCGACCCGTTCGTGTTTCGCTCAACTATGTACATTAGTCAGCGCGTCTTCGGATTGAACTGCCAGCCACAACAAGATTTGCGATAAGACAGACGATCGAACTTGCCTTGCCGATAGACCGCTCTTTCGACGCTTTCCCATCTGCCTGGCTATCCTATCTGCTTTTCTTGTTTTGAAAAATTTTATAGCGTTCCTATGTACAACACACGTTGTCTGCGTACCAGTCTATAAACGATCCTGATGGAAGCCAATTTTTATCGAGCAAAAAAATGACTTTTGAGCGATTTTTTCTTCTTTTCGTGTTGCGGTGTTTTTACGAACAACGTTCGTGTTTATTTTTTTTTGTTTAGAGCCTGCTACAATTCTTTCGCACGATTAATCGTTTCTCCGGGCAATGACGAGACGACCAGACCGGTGTTCCTGTCCATATGGTTTTTTAACGACGAGTCCTGAATAGATTCAGTTTCGGAGGAGGTTGAATAGTCATCCGAGGACCCGCTATTAGCCGGCGGAACGGGTCATTGTGGTGAAAAATGATTTGTAAACAAATGCCTCGTTTTCCCATCAGACCACCCTGTTGGTCCCGATTTTATGGATGTCAGATTCTGGCTTTGATTTTGCTTCTCGTTTTTTTCTGCCAGGTGACTATTTTCCTAAATTAATTTTTTTTAATTTTTGAAATTTAGGTATGCAATTACGATGCTTCCAAAAATGACTCCGCTTTGATGCCGAGCATGAAAATGCCCTTTTCCGATGACTCCATCATCGTTTATCGAGCATACCTTGAAAACACACCCTCAGGCACTCAGATTAGCATATTGGCTTTCGGCAGTTGCTCCGCAATATCTTTACTGAACACATCCCGAATCAGTGGACTGATTGCCACCAGGCAGACTCAATTTTTTGGACTCCATGATCCTCAAATTTTTCGAAAAATAACCGAATTCACAGCCCAGAGCATTGAAAAAGACTGTCCGTGGCAGTGGGCACCGACATGCAAATGGAGCACGCTGAAACTCACCTCCTCACCTTTGCCACCTGATTTTCCTTTGAATTCAACGGCACTGACTCTGAGCAGATCGTCCTTCCAGCCAGTTAGCCTTCCTCTGCATCGCTTTCCCGAAAAGTTGGTCGACGGCCTGGCTGTCTGCGTGCCGCCACTTTACTGGTACGCAGATTGGCTCAAATTGGCACTCTTTGTCGAATCGTGGCGCTCAATTGGGGTCTCAAAATTTGTCATATATCGTCAGTCGGTTTCTGCTACGGTTTCCCGGCTTCTGGATATTTACCAGGAGCAGGGAATAGTCCAAGTCGTACCCTGGGGGCTGCTGCCAGGTGCGAAAGACAGAAATTCCACCCGGGACCCGAATGAATCAGTCTACAGGCTCGGTCATCTGGCGGCCATCAACGATTGCAGATTCCGCGCTGCATACAAGTTTGTCGCGATCGTGGATGTCGATGAGTTTATTCTGCCGATCGGCGGCACCAACCTGCCGGATTACCTGAGATCAAAGATGCGGGATCATCCATTAGCTGGAAGCTTTACCTTTCGACACGTTGGACTGCACATGCCCTTATGGCCAAAATCGATTATCCTCTCCGACACTTCCGATCTCAATTTTATGAATTTTCTCAACACTGTGAAAGTGTCAAACGAAACCGGTCCCACCAAAGTGGTGCTCATATCCGATAGGGTCGACATTGTTCTCACGCATGTTGTCCGGCATCACGTCAGACCCTTCAGTTCAGTCCTCATTCCTGCTTCCGAAGCAGCGCTTTATCACGCAAGGGTTTCGTGGATTCGTCGCAATGCCACGGATTTTTCTGAAGTAGAATTTAACTTCAATGGATTTTTTGCGGACCAGAAGAAAAATGTTCAACGGGTTGTGGACGACCTGAGGCAAAAAATGAGTCCCACACCCCTGCAGTTGAATTCCACAGCCATCGGCTTGATCACGGCCTGTTTATCGTCATGGAAGACGTCCGGGTGTAAAACGCCGTTTACTTCTTGTTATTCGTCGTTAATTTCCACTGAATCATGGGTGATAGAACCCGAGTTGTTGACTCATTTTGTTATTTGATGCGTTTCAAAGAAAATCGTAAAAACAGTTTTTTTACTCGATAATCAACAAAAAAAATATTTACATACAAAAATTCCTTCAGATGTACTGATACTCGCTCTTTTTGGTATGCAGCTTGCTGCAAGTGAAAAGTAGACTCACGACGAGTATCACAATGATGCCTGCGCCGGCCCAAAACAGCACGTTCCACCAGTTGATATTTTGCCAGAACCAACGGCCTTCTTCAGCCACAGCCTCCGCTTCAGCCGTTTTCAAAAGTTCCCTCATTTGAGAAGCATTGGTATCGTTGCAGGGATCTGCGATGCTCCTCAGCGTCGTGTCGAAGAATTTGACCGCTGAATCGTGGTAGTCTTCGGTGTTGCCTGGGGATTCCAGGTCTGGGTCGGGAAAGTTGATCTCAAAGTAGTTTTTGTCGATTTTGTCAAAGCGTTCCCAGCTGGAATTTGGTGATCCGGTGTTGATAAAGTCGGCGAAGAACTGTGAGTATAGAAATTGGATTTGTCGGTCCTTCTTGGTGAGGTTGCCTGCGTGGAGGCCGGTCAGGTACATCTACAAGCTTTTTTTAGCTTACAAAGTTGAAAATGCATAAAACAAACCAGATCTTGGCTGTGAAAAGGCTCCTCGTCCATAACGTACGGCGCCTTACCTGGCCCCTGTACAAACGCAGCTCCCGTGCCTTGGTACGTGAATTCATACAGGTAGACTGCCTTGCCGTAGGTGGCGAACGTGGCAGCCAAGCGTTCCGTTGGCACGAAGAAATTCATGTCGTCGTAGAGGAAAATCGACCTGGATGCTGTAAACAAAATCTGCAAATAGCGCAAAAAAATTTAGATTTGTCTACCTCGGTTGTACTCGTTCATGCACGCTTCCGTGAGATTTTCATTCAATTCGCAGTATTGTTCGTTGACGAGCAATTTAGCGCACCATGAGGCAAGCGCTTTCTGGTTGACGTAAACGCCCTGGACGACTGTGTCTCTGCTCAAAAGTTCTTCCCGGGAAACCGTGCCGGTGAGCAGTTTCATCTGCTTTTTGCTTGCCAGAGCTCTGGTTAACAGGTCTTGATAGTTCTAAAAATGTATTTCCCCTAAATCATTTAATACAAATAATTTTACTCACGCCTCCGTAAGAAGGCTGTCCCTTGATCATGAATCCCAGATCCTCCGCCTGTCGTTGAGCATCCGTGAGCGCTTTTACCGGTTTTTCCCTGAGGCAAGATAAAACGGTGTTAACGATTGTGTTGTTGTTCCAGCGTTCGTCGTTTGCTTCGATTCCCGTGCATCCTACAAACTTTGCGATTAGTCGGGATTCGGCTTCATTTGTGTCGGGGTATTCGACGACGTTGGCGCCTGACATGACCACGAATTGCTGGACAAAAACGTTGACTCGAGGATCGGCCAGAAGCTAAACTTGAAATTTTATACTGTAATAGAAAAAAGTAAACCAACGATTCGAACAGCCTGGCCCCCTCCGCTGTGACCGAGAATTGTGATCCGACTTGGGTCACCTCCAAAAGCAGAAATTTCATCTCTGGTCCATTCGAGGGCGTGGATGATGTCTAAAAATGCGCGCTGTATGCAGAAAATGTAAAAAAAACTCACCTTCATAGCCTGTTCTCATGTCGAAATCCAATTTCAAGTTGTGGTTGAGATTGAGCATGCCGAAGACGGAGAGTCGAAACTGCGGCAACACAAAAACAATATTTCGGGACTCATTTGCAAAATTTTCGATCTAAAGAACGCTAATGATGGAAATTACAACAAAAAAAAGTACTGACAATAAATTCAACAGGAAATTGAGCCGCAGATCCATAAGCATAGTTGCCGCCGTGGACGTAAAAGAGAACAGCACAACTTTTGTTGCGAATACAAAACTCGTTGGTGAAAACGTTCGCTTGAAGGCAATCTTCGTTCATCGGAAAATCCTGGGGCAGCGTGGACGTATCCGAACTGTTCCAGGGACACGCATCCGTAAACTGGGTAGCGTTGAGGATGCCATTCCATCGGTGACGCGGTCTTGGCTTTCTGAAGCGCAGTGGACCCGTTGGTGCTTCAGCAGTAGGAATGCCTCGGAAAACGACGCTTGTCACGCCTCTGGACGTGATCTGACTGCCCTGCACAAGGCCGGAGCTAAAATCGGTTGGTTATAAAAAAATATGTGGTCAAGAAAAAATAGTTACCTGATCTCGATGACATTGGGAAGCGCGAGACTGCGCAGCTTTCTGACAATTTCAGGCGACGCGCTGGGATCATTTGACCTGGTCGCAATGAAGTTAGGGATGAGAAAAATGAAAATAATGCAACACAACTGTTTTTGGTAATTCATGACGATGGATAATGATACTGGAAGCTGGAAAGGAACGCGTTGCCTAATAAAAAAAGTGTTCGAGTGTTTTCCAACAATCAGTGATCAGCCGGGCGGTTCTTGCTGCTTTAACGAGCAGCAACAAGCAGGAGTAAATAAACAAGCATCTCCTTATCTAGCAGCAAAGCAACCGAGGCCAAATCAACACTTTTGGGCAGAACACAGGCACATACTATGTGTTCACCGAACGATCGAAGCTTTTTCGAAGACCCCACATTTTGTGCTGATCAAAAAACAGAAACGTTTATTACAAAAAAATTAATTCAGATGTTCACCTGGGTGCAAATCACAAAAGAGATCGTCAGCCTGAGAAAAATGTTCACCACGCAAAGTTAAAAAGCATTGTCGCAGTTGAAAATTGGCACATGGCCGGAAAAGATGTCGCCCAGGATGTTGCCGTTCGCGTTGTTCAGTCCAGGCCTGTTTCCCTTGATGATCAGGTTGACCATCGTGTTGAAGCAGTTCCTGACAACTGCTTGCCACAGAGAATGATGGGAGGTGTCTTTGTTAACGACCATGGTCGAAAAGTAGTCGACGAGAAAGAAAAATGCCTGTTGCGATTCCGAGTTGAGGATTCGCTTGTTCTCGTTGAAGGCGTTTCTGGACTTCGCATGGAATTCACTCAGAATGCCGGGAAGAAACGCAGTACGCAGGACACCCATGTCGAAAAGATAATAGCCGATTGGGAGAACAAAGCGTTTGGCGCATTTCTTCTTGAATGCCTCCACACAGGGGCCGCGAAGGAGCTGGATTGCAAGGGGCATGTTGAGTCTGCAAAATTGATCAACCAGTGTGGAGAAAAAAACAATAAGCGCCGGCCTTTTTTTTCCTTGTCTGAGTGTGCTTGGCTGGCTCAGACTGTTACGCATAGCCTTTGAGCAGCAGTCTTCCTAATTTCAATCAATTTATTATCCTACCAGTATGAAAGATTGCTCAATTTGTAAAAATTAACTCCTATTCGCCCATCAACACGACCGCGTTGTACTATGAAACCAAATATGTATATTATGATCCAAATAAGAATCAAATCTTTCAACGAAGAAAGCAAAGAGAAACAAGATGACGAGGATGACGAGTAGGACGACGCCTATTTTTGCGGTATGACTTGCTATCACACCTGGCCCGCTCATAATTTATAATAATTAAAATTCTTTGTTTGTTTGCCGATAATAAAAAAAATAAGTCTAAAGTGCAAAAAAATGTTTCTTGTTTCATTATGATCAATGTTTTTTGTGTAAGAAACAATAAAACTCACTTCGCAGCAATCGGAGGCATCTGGAGCAATTTCCACTTGGCCTCGAAGGCGTGGTGCAGAGCCGGTAAATCGAAGGCGTCGATGGTCTTGGACCGACCGTCCGGAATCTCAACGAGGAGAATTCCAGAGGTCGGAAAGAAATTCTTCACCTGACCCCTGGTGACACGACCTCCACTTGTCCGCGGTGAGATGAGCGCCTGGGTGATAGGCTCCTGATGGTCGCGGACCTTCTCCTGATTTGCAACGCCGTCTTCGGCAATCTGAAGACCTTCAGTGATCACAATCGTCTTCACCGGCTCTGCATGGCACGTGGCAAGCTGTCCAGTCGAGCGCGAAGGTGGAACGAACTTTTCGAAGTTCAGATTTTCCCGGAGATCGTGAATCACGTCGTTTTTGATGGCATCGCGTAGTCGAGCGAGTTCATCGAAGATATTTGGATCCCGAGAAGCCGAACTGAACGATGGATAGGCCATGTCTGAAAAGTCGTCAAATTTGAATGAAACGAATTTTGAATACATCGGAATGCGAAAACAGCTCGGCAAAAGAATCACAAAGTCCAGAAATTGATTTGAACGCTCGAAAAAAATAAGAGATGAGACGGACGAATCTTTCAAGACTGACATCCCTTTCCGCGACGACGTATAGGGCCTCGGTTGCGCACTCAATACGCGCAAACACCTTTAACAACCTGCAAGAGAAACAAAAAGCGCGCAAAGCACATGCGCGAAAAAGATTCTCGCTTTTGAAGGTGTTCTGAAATGTGGATCACGATTTGCCATGTAGTACGCATTTGCTAAAAGCTCAAGGAGTTCCAAGAAAAGCGTGTCGAGACCGATCTCGATTTGAACCGCAACCTGTATTGTTGTGGCTTTTATAGATGTTTCATGAGTTCATATATCTTTTTTCGTTGTATATTTTGAAAAAAAGTGTTTTCTTATGAAATACGGCAATGGCAGCAACATCGGCACCGATGATCAAATTGGCTTGGATATCTGTTGCCTATGCACCTGTATGTTATTGGCCCCCCTTAAACGAGTGTTGCTTAATATTTGCGCAGATTATTCTTCCCCCGCGTCTTAGCTTATCTATAAGCAACCATCTTACCTGTTATGCATGTGATTTCACGAACGACTGTCCAGCTAGCGTGCTTGCGAGACGGCGTTATCAGCCAGCAGCCAGTTGTTGGTGCCCCAACATCCATGCGGTTGTCGCTGGCTTGATTCATCTCCAAATTGCTAGCCGTGTTGTGACCACTGTTGTCTAAAATGGCTTTGACGGGTGGGATGTCGGCTGCCCAGAAGCAGGTTGTCCAGTTTTTTGTCGTATTCCTCCTCGTCTACTACCTGGAATCCATCGGCGGCTTCTACATGACCACCGCCGTGGTATCAATCGAAAAGCACTTCCAGATTCCTTCCAAAGTCTCGGGAACGATGGTTTCGGCAGGTGATTTTGGATATATCCCGTCGGTGGTGTTTGTCGCGTACCTGGGCGGAAAAGGTAACCGCGCGAGGTGGATCGGCGTCGGATGCATGCTTATTGCCGTCGCTAATTTGCTCATTGGCTCTTCCAACTTTGTGTTCACTTCTGAGACCCAACATCAGGCGGACGACGATTTGAACCAATTTGACTGTAGTTCCTATAATGCGACAAACAACGTTTTGGCGACGGCGGAAGAGATTATGAACTGTGATCCTGACTATAGTCGGGTCGAATCCTCGCTTTTGATGAGCTCATTTGCCTACTGCGATGCACGAATCAATAGACAACGGCTACAGGTTGGTTTTTGGGTGAAAAAGATTTTTCGTGTTTTTCGAGCAAGATCTACATATCTATCTTTTTGGTGTTGATGTGACACAACAACAGCCCAACAGGCGCTAATAACCTTGTCTTATCGTTTCAAGTGACGAATGATCTTCGTCTGCTGCTCACGTGTGTGTGCTTTATACTTTCGAGCCACATTATCTGTATTTTGAGTGCACGCCGTACATCTTTGTGCCCAGGATGTGCACAAGGTTCATAGACGGTTTTGACGTCTACGTAAAATTTTGTATCCAGAAAATCAATAAAAAAAAATACCTCCAAACAATGATCCAGCCAAATTTATTTTCAGAGAATCGAAGAATCATGCGTGAACAAAGAAATGGTACACTTCGGACCGACCGCGATGATCTTCGGTGGATTGTTCATTCTCGGCATCGGCAGGACCATGCCGTTCTCGCTGGGCTTGCCCCTCGTCGACGATAACGTCAAGAAAGCCAATCTGCCGGTGTACTTTGCTGGCATGTTTCTCATCCGTCTCCTGGGCCCCATTTGCGGCTTCGGTATGGGCACGTTCTTCAACAAGTACTACTACAAGTTTGAAAGTGAGTTCACTCCACTTTCAACAACTTTTTTTTAAAACTTTTTGTTTCAGCCCCGGTCGGTCTGACCCCCGTCGACCCTGACTGGATCGGCAGGTGGTGGGCAGGATTCTTCCTCATCGGCGTCATCCTCTTCTTCCCCTCCCTCCTGCTGGCTTTCTTCCCCAAACCTGTGCCTGCAGATGAAAATGGCGTCGGTCTGGCCCTCGTTGACAGACACGTTCGTAGGAACAGCCAGGGCAAGGCTCACGTGCCCCACGGCCTGACGTCCAAGGTCAAAGACTTCTGGGCGACGATATCGGCGGTACTGAAGAATCCCGTGTACACCGGGTGCATGATCGGCCGCATCATGGATGTCTTCACGTTCAAGGGATTTTTTGTCTTCCTCCCCAAGTATTTGGAGGTGCAGTTCGGCATTCCGCAGTACATGGTCAACAAGTACATGTCCTTCACCGGAGTTCTCGGTTTTGCCATCGGCGTCGGTCTCGGGACAGTTGTGATGCGGTTTTTCAAACTCGAAGGCCGAAAGGCGGCTACTTGGGTCGCGTGCTGCAGCGCGCTGGCCGCCGGACTGTCTTTCATCAACGCGACCGTCGGCTGCGAATCGACGACCTCCGCCCTGGCCATGGATCTCACAGCGAAAACAAATCTCAGTCTGTCTTGCCTGGGCGGATGCTCGTGCAATGGGATGCCAATGTTCCCGGTCTGTGATTCGATTGGGCAGGTGTACTACTCTCCGTGCCACGCCGGATGCCCGGTCACGAGATCGGCACTTGAGAACTTCATCGAGCAGCCAGAAGACAGCGTCAAACAGGGAATCGTCTTCGACAATTGTCTCTGCACCCCGGTCGGCGATTCTCTGCGCCGGGTCTCGCGACAGTTGTGCCTTACAGAAAATTGCGACGCGCAGGTAATCAAGTACTTTGTCTTCATGGCCCTCGGCGGCATGGTGGGTGGCCTCGGCGTGACCCCGGGGGTGCTCATTCTCCTGCGATCGGTTCCACCGATCCACAGATCGATCTCGCTGGGCTTCAATGGTTTTCTTGTTTCCCTACTCGCGACCCTGCCGTCGCCCATCTTCTGGGGCTACCTCATCGACAAGTTCTGCGTCCAGTGGGACAATAAATGCGACGCGGTGGGCGGATCGTGCTCGCTCTACGACGCCCACGGCCTCCGGGTCTGGCTGCACGTCGCAAACGGCACGCTGCGCATGTTTTCTCTCTTCACAGATGTTTTCGTCATCTACCACGCCAAGAATCTCAAATTGACGGAAGAAGAAACTGACGAAGACGACGACAATGATCAGGCGCCGAACGGCAAGCAGGACATAAAGCTGGAAGCACTCAACGATACGGTAGATCCGTTGTTGGGTGCGCCGGGAGAGAAGAAGCACCGCCGGACACCCAGTGGCGGTGTTCAGACAAAAATAGCCGCAAAGATGGACGCCGAGGACGATTTCCAGCAAGCCCGAAAGCTCTCCCTGGCCCATGAGCTCATAGCTGCCGAGCTGCCACAACATGGGTCGCTCTGAAGCTCCGTCCTCCGTGCACTGCTTGTCCGATCTCGATTACGATGTCTAAAAAATCGGATTTTGTAAAAACAGTCATAAAGATTGATAAATGATGTTAAATTTGGTCAAAAATTGTAAAAGTGGAACGAAAAG